>CAMXCT020004223.1:1275123-1283993 GCA_947184155.2 Cladocopium goreaui | reverse complement strand
AAGTGCTGTTTCCCTCTGTTGGGGGGTGTTTGTTTCCTTTTTTTATACTTTAATACACCAACAGGCGCATACGCCTACACAGCATGCATAATAAACACTAGGCCAAAAAACTTGTGCACATGCAGAGCTCCTGCAAGATCACCATGAACTGAACTGCACTGCACTGCTGTGATTGTGGTTTGAGTCTTTGAGTGCTGGTGGATGTTTTGCATGGAAGGGTGGTTTGATGTATTTGTTTGCCATAGCTACTCCGACCCCAAATACTCATCAATCTACAACATTTTTTTATCCCAGGATAATATTCAAACCACCCTTCCCACAGAAGCTTGAGATTTGAGTTTGAAGTGACGAGCCTGGCCTGGCTTATGGGCTGAGCAGGATTGGCACTGGTGAGGGGTGAATGAGTTTCACCTAGATGGAGTGAGTGAGAGGGGTTGGCTGCTGGAGATGGGAAGGGGTCTGAGGTAAGATGAATTTTGAGGTACAGGTACATGGTTGTGTTGTCATGGTCTTTGATGTGCAGTTGCCACTCCCATCCATGGGTGCCAACCTGACAGGTGGAAGATCGATGATGGCAGCCTGTGGACTTGATCCATTGGAAGGGTGTGGATTGAAAATGAAGTGGCTGCTGCAGACCAGGGTGTTTGCTTTGGGGTTGTGGGATAGGCTGGACATGTTTAGTTTTGATTAGTTTTTTTAGTAGGATTTAGCTTTCCATAGTTTTCCATAGATTTCTGCAGGTTCTGTTTAGGGTGCACATTTCACAAAGAACATACTAAATGAAGAGCTTGTGGATGGGTTCCTATGATCGTGGTCGGGATTTCATCAACGAATATGGGTGTGACAAGCAAAGAGGTGAAAAGCACCAGATATATACAGCCTTGCACTTAAGGACTTAAGGCTTCCATTGAAAAAGATGGAAAAAAGGGTATGTTCGATTATTTTTGCAACATGACTGCTAGAAATGATTGACTCCCCAAATGTATGTTTTTTTGTAACAGCACCATGCCAAATGAGTCCTCTTTTGGTCCTTGGTAAGACACCCAGGATTTGGCAGGGTTTCCTTTACCCAGGATGGTAAGCAATCTCCACTGATGGTGGGATGACCATACCTCAAATTTACTCATGAAACCCACGTCTTCCGAAATTACTTGGATCTTTGGGAAACAACATGGCAAAGACCAAAAACCTTTGGACGGGTGTCGGGATTTTCGGGATCGGTTGGAGAAGATCCAGTGGATCAGACTGATATCTAATTTTCCGAAATAACTCGGGATTATGATGGTTTCGGGATGTCTATAGCAACAGCTTATAACATTTTATGACAATCAAGTTGTAACAACTGGGCTCCCACTTTGCAGCTGGCTTATGGCTAGGCTAACTATGGTTAAGTGTACATATACATATGTGTTTCCCGTTATATATGGATCCAAGTACATCAGCAACCCCGCAAAAAAATACTCGTAGAACCTTCAAATCCTACAATTGGGATAAATGTACACATAGTAGGTGAACTTTTTCAATAACCCTAGTCAGATAGCCCTGCTTTAATGCATCTCTTTGGGTGTTACTAACGGTTACTACAAACCCAGCGGACCAGGTCGCCTTCGAAAGCGTCCAGCCCGGGCGGTCCCGTAGGTGCGGGTCGGTTGAAGTCCGTCGACCGGAGGATCTCAAAGAACGCAGCTACGGTTGCAAGGTGGATTATAATAATCCCTTCCCCCTAATATTAAACAACCCCCAAATGGTCCCAATGGAATGTGGAATTTCCCTATTGAATCATGGTTTCTGAGGGAGTGTTTAATATTTGAACAGGGACTTCCCATTGATGTACCTCCTGATGATGTCTTGCCTTCAACGTGCGTGCTTGGTGAATATGACTCTAGCCTCTCATTTCGGTTGAGTTCCAAAGTGATTGACGATGTCATTGGAGGGGAGATCCCATACATTATACTTGGGAGACCAATGGAAGGGAAGCATACGTGGTTCAGTTGGAGCCAGTCAAGGTTGTGATCCTCCAATCATCGAGCAACGACTGGCGCACATATGTCAGCACTGCCTGGGCCTTTATGCAAGGCCTTATAGGCTGGTCTCAGTGCATGCAAGAGATAGTGGGCCGCATCACGGTCAACTTCGGTGAATTCAAAGAGTTCATCGGGTTACAGCTGCTAAGATATGTCCGGTCGCTGGAGGGGGAATACCTCTCCACGTGTCTTGTTTGCATTTGCTTCATCTAGACAATGTTATTCCAATGTGACTTTACTGTACGAGCTTCCACAACAAATTGAATGAACCGTTGGGATAATAAAGAACCGTAGAATCGTGGAAAAAAAGAACCCTGAGATATAAATTATATATTGGGATTGAATAAGAAACAGTTATTAGTGGGATGAAATTACGTAGACTATAACAACGATTATAATAGTGAAAGATAATGAGTTATAACACCTGATATAGCCAACTATGAAGGATGGTGATTTAGTATGATTTAACCATCAAAAATGGCGGCAAGTGGACATTTACACAGAAGTACCTCCTAGTTATCACTTATAATTAGAAATCTATAGGGGATTTATGGTGGATATCTCTTCCTTTTTTCAAATTTAGTTATGTTTGTTAGTTTACAGACCCACCTTTGGTCTTTGGTTATTTCATCTTCAAAAAACAAGCACTTACGCTTTCCTAGTGACGATATGTGTTTTTTCTTCGCAACCAGCTGGGGATGGATCAAACATAGTGAACCAATGAGTTTGACATATTGTGAGTAGCATGATGGAAATAATCCTGCTTAGTGGTTTGGAACATGTTTTATTTTTCCATATAGGGAAGAATAGCCCCAACTGACTATTTTTTTCAGACTGGTTGAAACAATCAACCAGTAATCGTATCAAAAATGTGAATCAATGAGTTTTGAAAACCATAGTGAATCCATCAAAAATCAATGAGTACAGTACCACCCAGGTCTGTTGTGGTACTAACATGTATTAACCACCCAATTTTAGGGGCACCTTGGCCTGGGGTTGGATGACTGTGGACTTTGACTCCGCAAGCCCCGTGTCAAAAGTCGGATTAAACACATGTATTTACTGGAGAATGATCATCCTTCAAATGATAACGCTTAATATGCGCTTTGGTCAACTACCATAGCTATGGAACATCACCAGTTTTGATGGGATCGACCAGGGATTTTTTCAATAGCTACGTGAGGTTACCGAAGGGTACCGATTCTGATGTATGATGCTCATTTCTTGAGAATGATGGGATGACCATACGCCATTGATTCCATAGTTCGACTTTGGCACATCGTGGCACCATGACTGGGCGCGCAGGTCGATTGAACATGTCCCTCTTCATTCCTGACAACGTTTGGGTTCTCGGTTGAATGGGATTTGAATGGGATTTAACCATCAGTTTTGTTAGTGTTCACTATCATAAAGATGGGGATGTACTTGATAGATGCTGGACTTGCCTGGGTATAACGGAACCCGATTCCGGAGGGGCATTCGCCACGTTGTTTCTTTTGAAAAAGATGCATGGCACATTTGTTCGAGCTACATCTTAAGTTGTTTGCATCGAACAGTTGTTTCGCATGAAGTTGTTGTTTCTAGTGATTTTCCAAAGCGGGGAATGGGATCTTTTTGTGAATCCAGTTTTTCCATCAAACTGGATGTTGTTTCCTGAAGCGTGGGATTTCCCAATTTCCCAGATTGCCCAATTTCACTTTCGTCATCATGTGGTTTCACATTACCACATCTAATCTCCCCCATTTCCGATGTTTTTTTCCTGATGTACCCTCTGTCAATTGAACGCAGCTATGGAAAATCACCATGTTCAGTAGGTAACTGATCATAAATAAACTATAAATGAACAAGTTTCCATAGCAAACAGGTAGATAACGGGTAGCCAATTGATTGCGCAACCTTGGGATTCCCGCGTCTCGTCTGCTCTGCCGCTCCTTTGAGGCCTCCAATCGATCTGGTTCACCGGCCTCATCCTTGTACAGGTGCCGCTGCAAGGAGACAGGATCAGTGGCTCTATGTATACAGTATATATATATATACATACATATATATATATATATTATAGCCAGTTATAACTGGCCAACTGAAAACCAGTTGTAGGATTGATTTCATCCCATGGCCATAACTGAGGGCTATAACTGTAGAGTAACTATATATCTGGGTAAATTATAGCGACCTCACTGTTCTCCCTCGCTGGAATCATGGTTTTTATAGGGGAATCATCCCCAAATGGCTGCAAAATTCAGGGAAGTGAAAAATTATAATTTACCCATATATATATATATGTATGTATGTATGTATGTATGTATGTAATGTATGTATGTATGTATGTAATGTAATGTAATGTAATGTAACGTAATGCAATGCAATGCAATG
Source organism: Cladocopium goreaui (assembly GCA_947184155.2). Taxonomy (NCBI): domain Eukaryota; class Dinophyceae; order Suessiales; family Symbiodiniaceae; genus Cladocopium; species Cladocopium goreaui. The sequence goes on along the minus strand of CAMXCT020004223.1, from coordinate 1,279,596 downwards.
TATGTATGTATGTATGTATGTAATGTATGTAATGTATGTATGTATGTATGTATGTATGTATGTACGTACGTACGTACGTATGTATGTATCTATGTAATGTATGTATGTATGTAATGTATGTATGTATGTATGTATGTACGTACGTACGTACGTATGTATGTATCTATGTAATGAATGTATGTATGTATGTAATGTAATGTAATGTAGTGTAATGTTATGTAATGTAATGTAATGTTATGTTATGTAGTGTAATGTAATGTAATGTAATGTATGTATGGTATGCATGTAATGTATGTAATGTATGTAATGTATGTAATGTATGTAATGAATGTATGTATGTATGCATGCATGCATGCATGCATGGATGTATGTATGTATGTATGTATGCATGTATGCATGTATGCATGTATGCATGTATGCATGTATGCATGTATGTAATGCATGTATGCATGTATGCATGTATGCATGTATGCATGTATGTATGTAATGTATGTAATGTATGTAATGTATGTAATGTATGTAATGTATGTAATGTATGTAATGTATGTAATGTATGTAATGTATGTAATGTATGTAATGTATGTACTGTATGTAATGTATGTAATGTATGTAATGTATGTAATGTATGTAATGTATGTAATGTATGTAATGTATGTAATGTATGTAATGTATGATGTATGTAATGTATGTATGTATGTATGTTTGTATGTTTGTATGTTTGTATGCTTGTGTGTAAATAAAGTATGTATGTAAAGTATGTATGTAAAGTATGTATGTGTGTATGTATGTAATGTAATGTAATGTAGTGTAATGTTATGTAATGTAATGTAATGTTTTGTAATGTAATGTAATGTAAATGTAATGTAATGTAATGTAATGCAACGTAATGTAATGTAATGCAATGTAATGCAATGTAATGTAATGTAATGTATGTATGCATGTATGCATGTATGTATGTATGTATGCATGTATAAATGTAAGCATGGAAGTAAGTAAGTAAGTAAGTAAGTATGTAAGTATGTAATGTATGTCTGTATGTATGTCTGTCTGTATGCATGTATGTATGTCTGTATGTATGTATGTATGTCATGTCATGTCATGTCATGTCATGTCATGTCATGTCATGTCATGTCATGTCATGTCATGTCATGTCATGTCAGTCTGTATGTATGTATGTATTTATGTATGTATGTATGTATTTATGTATGTATGTATGGATGTATGTATGTATGTATGTATGTATGTAATTATTATAGCCAATTATGGCCATGGGATGAAATAATTCCTGCAACTGGTTTGTGAAAAAATACCACTTCTCTGATTTGTTTACGCCAGGCACTGCTTTTTGGTACAGTCCTTCGTACGAAAAACTGTTTTTTGGTGCTGTCTTTCGTGCAAAAAAACGTGGTCTAGATCGTCGTGCAAAAACCATGGTCTAAGTGGTGATTGCTGTTACAGCTATTAGGCAAGAGTCAACTCATGAATATATATTTTAATATACATATTTATTTTTTATATAATTTATTTATTTATATCCCAATCCCATTAAATCATGTTAAACTCATGTATCTCCCATAAAGTTCCCATGAACTTGACTTTTCACTTGGCTTCCGGGCCCCACCGCCAGGGGTGTTTGCGGTAAATGCACAAGCAACCATTGCACACACGCCCAAAACATTGTATCAAATGATATCCCATTATATATATATCCATTTGTAATCAGTTTTGTCTATCTATACCCCATAGAAACCGCCACAAGATTCCCATAAGCCCACCATACGATTCCCATAAACCATGATAAACCAACCCAAAAAACCACCAAATCCCCATCCCTGGCGCCAAAGAAGATCCCTCCGCTGAAGGCGCCGAGACTCCTCGGAGTTTGTGTTGGAGAGCCGCGTCCCATCCAGTCCATCCTGCCCGCTGGGTGCCCAGTGATCGTCAAGGTGGGAAAAATCACTGCGCGTTTCGTAGGATTCATGGTATATATCTTTAGTCTGGCTGGTGGTTTCAAACTTTTTTTAATTTTCCCATAATATATGGGATAATCCTTCCCATTGACTTTCATATTTTTCCGGATGGTTAAAACCACCAACAAGTAGTTATTGGGGGTTAAAAACCAACTGTAATTCCTGGCCTGGAAAAAGCCACGACTTGGAGCTTCCCACAGATCGGATTCGTCGTTTCAATTCGTGAGAGTATCCCATGTAATAAATGGCTTAAAACTCGATTTTCTAAGTCTACATAGGATCATCTACCTAGAGGATCCTATGTATAAGTAAGCCTAGCTAGTAAGCCTAGTTTGTAAGTCCCATGTATAATTCGTTCTAACCACTTACTAAGTCTTATGATCCTCCAAGTAGGACATATTTTTGGGCAAGTGGACATTTTTCTAGGGCAGCTAGAGTTGATGTTTCTTTAGCCCAGAAATATCCCAGCTATAAGTTGGTTTTTTATCAGACCCTTTTAGCACTTATAGTTTCCACCAACCATAGATCGTGCATTCACTGTACCACTTAGCTATCGACAAACCAGCTATACAATTGTCCATTCATTTCCGTATGTTTGATGGTAAAATATCCATGGTCTTTGATCGTCCTCCATGTTGGTGGAATCCATATGTCATGTGATGCTGAAATCTCCATGTTTTATCATGTGTTCCCCCATATTTGATCGTTAAACCTCCATCTTCCATTTTTGTTGTCTTGATGTCCTGGAGAATGAGAGCATTCGCTCCACTCTGCCCACAGCGTTGGGCAACGACAGCACTAGCATACACCAAGGAGATAGACTACATCCAGACGCGGCGGCAGGAGCTGGCGAAGAAAGCGCAGCCTGCTGCCCCAAGAACAGCAGCCCCAAAGCCTTGGGGCCCAAAAAATATCCCATAAAATGATTCCAACACCAAGACTTCTTGCAAGCAAAAGAGAAGTTCGCCAAGGCTTTTGGATGATCTCTCTAGCCGAAAAAGGCTTGAGCAAACTGAAGTGGATGAAGACATCTGGACAGCTATGGTTGGACCCACTGTTGGATTTGTTCTCCGCTGCCTTCACGCTACTCACCACTGCAAAGATGCCAGAGTTAAGAAAGGACACTATTTTGCCTTGAGAGTGAACTCCCGATTTAAAGACGGTGTTAACCAAGCCGCGGGCCCGAATCTTTCCAGCAGTGCGGCCGAGTCAGCAGATCTTCGGGTGATCGTTTTCCACCGCTATGGTATATCCCAATGAATTATCCCGTGATCCCTGTTACCCTCTGGTAAACGTTTACATAACTATGGAGAATCACCATGCTATTCATGGGTAAATCCACTATTTCTATGGCCATTTTCAATAGCTACTGGGTCGATGTTGTAACAAGTGCCGATGACAAGATCTTGTGCCAAATCGTGGTGTGCCTATGGGGAAAGGCCCACATGGGCGGTGCCTATGACTTTAACTTACTGATATATTTTTTGGCACTTCGCATAGGCACACGATGCTTACCTGTCATATCTTTGTGGGTTTACCCACTATACGCCCAAAGGTGAAAGTCGTGGCTCTTGAGTTTTGCTGTTCTGAAAAGAATGCAAAAGCGTGTGGCTACCAAAGAGTTTGTCCGGAAACTTAGGGGGCCAGTCTCCCAAAATTTGATTTCGGACCTCGTTCGGACCTCGTTCGCACCTCGTTCGATTCGGACCTCGTTAAAATTGCAGCCAGTCAAAACCCAGCCCGGAGAGGTTTTGGAAAGGCTTTGCAATGGTCTGCTGCTTGGTCTGCTGCTGCTGCTACTGTTGTTGCTTGTGCTGCTGCTTCTGGGCAAGGCGTGGTTTTTGGGCAGAGAACCAAGAAATTTGTGACAGGGCTGGAAGCTGTCCGGAAGAAACCAAAAGCATAAGAAGATGACCTGAAAAAAGAAAGTCAATCCGATCAGCGGTGTGTCATGGGGAAGTGGATGAAAGGGTTGATTGGCATGAAGTAGAATTTATCATTGAAACCATAGAAATGTAACGTTGATCACATCCAAGTTTGTATGTTGGAAATTCCATGAAACTTGGTGTGCCATGCGGAGGATGATAGTTCTGACTGTTCAAACATGCATATGGTTGTCAACTTTTGGTGAACAAGTGTACATTAAACGCATAGTAAATAGATATATTTGAGTTGCCTGCTTCAGAATTATTCCGCTTTGACCGTCGGTGTGCCAATAAGATTTCCACCTGGCGGAAGATTATTGATGTCTGGCGTAAGCGGTGTGCCATGCGGCTGGCGGCGCAAGATCTAATAAATGGTGTAGGATCACGCCGGGGCTCGTATAGTTAAGTTACCAGAGGGTATGGCAAGTTATAAATCCATTCTATTCCCGTGATACCCTCACATATCGGACTAAGCTAGCCATATGTTGGCCCTAAGTTCCATACAAGGTGGTGTTCCATACCAGAGGGTAAACCTGTAAAACCATACCATTCCCATGATTTTCCCGTGCGCACCTTCG
>CAMXCT020004223.1:1252623-1270123 GCA_947184155.2 Cladocopium goreaui | reverse complement strand
ATCCGCCACTCTCCTTGCGATTGGTATGGGTCAAGTGTCAAGTTGGATGAAGAACTGCCATGTTTTGTATAAAAACTAACTATAATGAATCATTGAACATATCCATAGAAATTCCATGAAACATTAAACAATCATTTGGGTGTTTTGGAAATTTGTGCTACCCGGCTACCCCAAAGCTCCGCCCCAAAACCGACCAGGTCGCGGTCGCGCAGAGCTGGACTTGTTTCGCGAGTCCGTGCCGTTGTCCAACGACACCTGTCTAAGGCGAGGTGTGTCGCATCGCATGCGGGCGCTCAAAGATACCCGAAATTGTGACCCCTTGAAAATCAATGCCTGGATATCCCCCTAGAAATTTCCTCTATAGAATAGGGTAACACGTGTAGCCTCATAACCCTCCAGTTTATACCTCTATAAAATGTGTTTTTTCTCCTGGGACTTACAAAGCACTTCTTTGGTGTCTTGGGCATGCTCCAAGGTCAAGAGTGGTCGCCATTTTATAGAGGGTATTTTGGGTTCTTTTTTGGGGACCCTATTTTACCCTGGTCCCCATTTTATAGAGGCCACAGCTTGCGTTGTTTCAACATGAACAACTCGCTGTCCAAGCTGCACCATATGGCTCAACAAAATGTCAAACACATTCAAGATATTTCAAGATCATTCAAGTAAAACGGCGTTTTTTTGTGTGTGTGTGTGTGTGTTGTGTTTTCTGTTTGGATATATTTGGAATCCAAAACCAAAGTTTTGGCAACAGGACTACTAACATAGCATTTGCGCAGGGTTCCCAAACCTCCAATAGTACATCACAATCATCATGGCAGCAAGTAGCCAGATTGGCAACATCGACCAGGAGTTTTTTCCTTATTCAATCGATTATATAAAATTGTTGATTTTGAAGCTTTTTGGGGTCCAGTAAGGGTGAGCCCCAGGAAGACATCCAAAAACAGTTGTGCCAGTCATGATTTTCAATCCAAAACCAAAGTTTTGGCAACAGGAATACTAACATAGCATTTGCATCCCCCTTGGAGTTCAGTGTGTAACCTGGGTACCACCATTTTATAGTGATAACATGGTTTTTTTTTGGGGGGTGGCCCTTTATAAAATGGGGGTGCCCAGGTAATTAGGGGGGTCTGCGCTGTCTATAAAATGGGGGTACCCAGGTTACTCACTTAACTGTCTGATGCGGCTGCCTGAGTCCATTTTGACTTTCTATAAAATGAGGATCAGGGTCCCAGGTGTGAAGTGCTGGGGCCAAACTCCGGTCACAAAAGAAAGTTGTTGATTTGGAATTTTTATTTTATAGAGGTGATCAAAGGTGAGAAATCACCAAGTCCCGGGTGAAACCGAGAAACACAATCCAACGCATTGAATATTTTGAAGATTGTTTGTATATATTGTTTTAAAAAATAAAAAACATCTGATAACCTTTCTATAAAATGGGGAACAGAACGGTTTTGCAAGGGCTTGCCTCTATAAAATAGAAACGCATGGGCACCTGTGATTGGAAAGCTAGGAAGCCCTTCTATAAAATGGGGAGCAGAACGGTTTTGCAAGGGCTTGCCTCTATAAAATGGAAAAATATGGAAAACACATTGGCACCTGGGAGATCCTGGGATGGGAAAGCTAGAAAGCTGGAAGTTAGGGAAGGCGCTTTACCACACAACCTAAGCCATCCCAGACCCAAAAGCCCCCTCAAAAAATACATCAAACATCATCGAAAATCTCCAAAGCCTCAACACTTTCCCAGATTCTGGGAAGCCCTCCTCTATAAAATGGGGAACCAGCTCGTATTTTACCACAAAGCACCCATTTTATAGAGGCTCTTGGTGGTAGAGGCCCAAATACCCATTTTATAGAGATAGTATAATATAAATTTGTAACATCATGTAACATATTGTAACATCAATGTTCGTGCTTGTATGTGCTTGTAGTATCTTGTATGTTCTTGTATGTTCTTGTATTATCTATTATTGTCTTGTAGATTCTTGTAGTATCTTAATGATTCTTGATTCTGCATGTCCCCCTTATACATTCAATCCATGTCATTCCCATACTATCGTTCTTGAAAATTTTTGCTTAAAGAAAGGCCTTACATATCCTTATTTGATGTATTTGATTAGTTTCGATTGTATTCAATTGGTTTCTCTTTTTACTTGCCAAATCTTGCCAACATGTTTGATCTTTTTGAACATTTTGGAGCCATGTGGTGCTGCCGGTCCAGCGAGTTGTTCATGTTGACACAATCCAAGCATTAGTCTCTATAAAATGGGGACCAGGGTTAAAAAGAGCCCCCAAAAGTTACCCCAAAAAGTCCCTCTATAAAATGGGGTCCTGGGTTGACCTTGCAACATGCCAAAAACACCAAAAAGTGCTTCGTATTTCCCAACATTAAAAAAAAACATTTTGTAGAGGGATAAAATAATGGGTTATAAAGGTACCCGGGTACCTCTATTTTATAGAGGAAATTACAAGGGTGATTATTTGGATATCATACTTTATATTTTTTTATCATTGAACGGGAACATTCCGATCTTGCCGGGATAGACCGGGATTATCCGGGATTTGTGACTCCAGACAGATGTGCATTGCTCATATGACATGGCCCCGTTGTGTGCCCATTGCTGTTCTTTGGGTATCTTAATGGCTACACATGTGGCGCCAGAGTATGCTCATGTGTGCTCAGTGCACTTAATCCCTAGACTTTTGGCATCTTATGGCATCTTGCGAGCAGACCGAGGGGAAAAACAAAGCAGTTTTCACGCGCTCCAGGCTTTGTGATTTCTCACCGCATCTTACCTCTATAAAATGGAATTTTCATATTCAAAATCTCCCTTTTGTGATCTATTTAGATCTCAGCACATCCACCACATGAACCTGGGTCCCCATTTTACAGATGGTCAAAAATGGACCTACATAGCCAGATGAGACCGTTAAGTGAGATACTAGGGGGGCGCCATTTTATAGACATTGTGCACCCCCTGTTTTGCTGGGTTTTTTCATTTTATAAAGGGTGTAGCCCCCCCCAAAATCATTTTAACACTAAAAAATGGGGCCCCACGTGTTGCACACCGAATTCACAGGGGGATGCCTGGATGATGTTGCAGAATCACGAATTGTACCCAATATTTACGGATGATTATTTTTCGGGGAATGATGTGTTTCCGTTTTGGGCACATTTTTGGATTTCTGTTTCTCTGCTACTTTGTTGCTTGTTTTTTCTGCTTCTCTGCTTTTTGCTTTTGAACCAACTCTAATTGAAACCTAAACCAACCGTAATTAAATGGATCCTGCACACGCTTACAAAAACCCTAAACCAACCCTATATACATAGATCCTAAACCAACCCTAAATAAGCCCAAACAAACACTAAAACCAACCTTCAAAAAAACAAAACCAACCATTAAAAAACTACTGCAAGTCAACCCTAAACATCCCTAAACCGATCCTAAATAAACCCCTAAACAAACCTAATTAAACCCTATATGTCCCCTCGTCGCAACATACAATGCAAGATGAACAATTTCAGCACCAAAATGGTGCAAATACCATGGAAAATGAGAGGTTCGAACTCCAAATTGTTAAAATACCGTTGAAATAGCAGTTTCCAGCTCCAAAATGCTGCAAATTGCACGGAAAACGGACAGAACAGCAGATAAAAGAAAACAAAACGGAACAAAACACAAAACAATTCCGGACCCAATGTTTAATAGATAATAACCTCAAATTAGCTCAGGTACTAACACACGAATCATTAACCAATGTTTGAAACATGAACTGGGTGGACAACTGTGGGTTTTGCCACTCTTTGAAGATCTAGTTCTTGGTGGCGTGTTATGTGGCTACAAATGGTCCATCCAAAGTCTATCAGTGGGAGAATTCCAAAAATCAACGATGGAAAACTGCAGAATCATGACACAAAAATTGGGGATCCAATCACCAATTTTGAGGAACTTGTTCCAAGTTGGTGCGGCACCGGTGCCACTTGGCAGTGCAGTTCTAGGACAACCAGCCGCGTACTAAACGGCGACTTTTTTTTTGGCAAACCAAAGGGGCTGGATCACAACCGCGGCAAAATCACCATGGTGTAACCACTGTTGCACCAATCAATTCATCACCGAAGGACCGAGTCGGTTGATCACCATGACTTTCCATATTTTTCCAAAATGTTGTTTGAATTCCAAGTTCGAAAGTCTGACCAATGCCCAATTCCAAAAAAATCTCCCCAACTTGTTTGTATTAGACTTAGACACTTCTTAAGTCTGTAATTGCTATCATTCTTCATTCCCATATACTCCATGCATGGTATATTTACCTACATTTGGGTGATTTTTACGGCACATGTTGGTAAATATTCCATACATGGAGCATATGGGATTGTAGAATTTTGTGTTTCTGTTTTAATGTGTTGTGTCACCGGTTGTCGTCTTCTCCAACAGGTCGGAAGTCGAGACTCAAGAGGCGACAGCAGGGTGATAGCATGGGCTAGCCATCATGGTATCCCGTTCTGAACCAACCGCAGCGAAAGGCCCTAGAAACCAGTTTTAACTGGCGAAATGAAAACCTCATTGAAGTGATATTTTGTGATGTTTCACCAACCAGTTGAAAGAGTTATTTCATCCCATGTCTAATTGGTTAAGGGGGATAACTGCAGGATGAAATGGAATCCTGAAGTAGAAGATGGACATTTCAAGCAACAAAACACTAGAATGGGAATATGTTTAAACAACCCCCAAAACGATTATATATATATAAATATAAATGGAATCACATTTCAGGTTTTGAACATTGCTCAAATGGGGGTGCCCCCTAGTTAGGAGTTGGTTTAGTTTCACCTTATTGTCTAATGCGATATATCTGCCAAAAACCATATAGTTGACCTAGAACAAGCCAACTTAGCTATCTTGTGGGGACCCCACCTTGTGCTTCAGTTGGAATGACTGACCCTATTGGAGATACGGGTTTGCCCTTCCCTATGGGGTACTTCAATGGATTTGATTTGTGTTTTAACCAGCCATTAAAATGGGGATATTGTTGGATGAACATGGGCAGAAAAGGGTGATACATAGGGAATTTCTATGGCAATCTTCATAGAACATGATGACGAAGCATTTTTTGTTTGGCTTCCCGTTTTTTCAACTGCTAAAATATGTGCTGAATACAATGATAGGCCGTTAGGAAAACACCCTATCTTTGAACCAGTTTTTTTGGACCCCAAAAATAGATGGAGGACCTAAACCTCCAGTGAGTTCGGCTTATCTCCGTGCAGCTATGGCTATGCTTACGGGGTCATTACGACGTCGTTCATACTTTTCATTTGACATATCCCCAATACATCCCCACTTTATCACCATAAATTCCTACCCAAAAAGATGATCACATGTTCATATATGGGTATGTCTGAAAATGGGGTATACCCCCAATTCTAGTCATTTAGTAGGGATAATGATCATTAACCATTGGGTGTAGGGGTACACTATTTTCAGACAAACCCATATGTTACCCATAATATATCTTATAGTCATGGTAAACTCCATTGATCGCGGCATCCACCCGCACCATGGGTGCCCAGGTGGCAAAGCCGAAGGCGTTTGGGATGAACCTGTGATAGTTGTGCTGTGCGGAGTCCATTCCCCAAACAGATACAGTTCGGTGGTGCCCCAGTTGGGAATCGCTAACTTGGTTAATATCAACCAATATTAAACCAATATAAACCAATCCATATAACTTCAATTTCACTTGGTCACTTGGGTTTATGGTAACCTGTAGTTGACTGAAATTATAAACCAACAAAAAGCTGAGGGAACACCACCTTGTATGGAACTTAGGGCCAACATATGGCTAGCTTAGTCGGATATATGGGGGTATCATGGGAATAGAATGGATTTATAACTTGCCATACCCTCTGGTAAACTAACATAGCTATTGAACATGGCCATAGAAATAGTTGATTTACCCTTACCAGAGGGTAGCCTTTGAAAGTCATCGCTTTTGCGCCACCTCGAAACATCAGATGGTTCAATCCGATGATTCTGATCCAAACGTTCTTCCATGTTAGTATTCCCATGACGCTGTGATTTAATTGTGGTTTTTACTATTCCCATATATTCTTCTATAAGATTCCCATGGATATTTCCCATATGGGGGGTCAAAAAAACAGAGTGCCCCTCCCATATTGTTCCCATATATTTTCCCATATGATTTCCATATTTATTCCCATATGCATTCCATAGTATTCCCATACAATGTGAGGCCCCCCAGTTATAAGTTGGTTTATAAGCCCCAGTAACTATAGATGTTTCCATACCATAAACCATAGTGAAATTGGAGTTATGTGCACCAACCTAGCTATCGATTGGGGGCCTCACATTGTAGGTATTACTACCATTTTTTAACCATATTACTAGGAATTGATACCCCAAACACTTCCTAAGAAGGTACGACTGGATCCATAGGGATAGTATTCCCATAGCATTCCGTGATTTCTGCGGTTTTTCTCCACTCTCCGAATGTTTCTTTCGCAGGATCCCTGGGACGATGTGCTGGATGCCCTTGCAGTGCCTCGACCAAAAACGGCCGAAGCGGAGGGAGTTTTTTGTGGATGGCTACCCGGTAGTGGATGGGAAAATGGATGAAAATGGTACGTTTATGATTCTTATCCTATCCATATCCTATCCATGAATGGGAATAGTTCATCATTGGAGTAATAATAATAGATTCCAAATATGGTGTTTATGAATAATGACCATTAATAATGATATGGGAAATAATGACCATTCTATAGTTTATTTATGTTTACTACGAAAACGGATTAATAGATTCCAAATATGCGTTTTTTTTAATGACATATAAAATGAAAATGGTATTTATATATTCCTATCCATTAATAGATTCCTACGAAAATATGAAATGGATGTTTAGAGATAATTGACCTATAATGAATCCGATTCCAACTATGGTGATTGTCGCTATGTGAAATTGCCAAAGGGCAGTCATGGTTATCATCCAAGACAGGAGAGACGCCATAGTATTGTGTTTTTTTCCCCCAGTGGGAAATCCACTACCTGGGGAATCAGAAGGTTTTTTGGGGAGGGATTTCCGGCGGTTCCTTTGCAAATCCAAGGATGTATCATGGGAAATTCACCGAATAATGTGGATGATTTCCGGATGTAACCAGCCAAAATAGTTGTTATTTCTCCATGAAAGATGGGATAAGCCATGGGAATACACTGGGATAAGCCGTGGAAAAGTCCATGGGGATCCACCATGGTTTTTCGGTGATGGCATGATGGGTACCATGGGTTCCCGTGTGGAGCTGCAGCATAGCCAGTATAGCCTCAAACATGGTTCAGTTGGAACTGAAAGATATGGGTTTTGTCCAAACCTTGGTTCCCAAATATGACAATTTTAGTGGATGAACATGGCTTTTTGGAGGGATGACAGGTTGGCGAGAAAGGGATGATACCCCCATCACCTCCATCTATGTCACCCATCACATCTGAGAAGAGATGAGTTGCATGCGTAAATGGAAGTCCTTTGGATCTTGTCTGATTTTGTTTGCTGTAAGGCTGTAACATGCTGTAACCGTAATTGTTCAAAGTTGAGTGGCAAAATCGAATGCCCTCCGGTAAATAGACATGGCAGGGGGAGATCCCCTCTTTACAGGGTCATTTACATGCAACAATCATCTAAAAATCATCCAGAAGGGGAACATGTCATAGACATGTTTGATACCAGGGGTTAGTCGTGAAGATGGAAACTTGCAATTGACCAATTGACCAAGGGGTGCCTCACTAGTTTTTTGAGCTTCTGTCCCAAGTTCCAAGGACCAAGATCCAGACCACGGTGAAAATGGTGAAGGCAGCCAGGGCTATCCAACGGACATGGCCGTGGCTGTGGCAAGAATGCCAGACAGCAGCAGGGCTAGTGGGGACTCCAGCAACCCAGAAGATATCGAAGACCTCCCGGGACTATCTGATGCTCAACACACGACATCTATCCATCCAGAGCTACTCCGGAATCTGACTAGCAACAATGGGGTCAACACCATGGCAGTGGAAGAGATTGGGTCGATAGCGGAGGAGTCACAACCACAAACCGTTTTACCCACTTATGTGTCAGCCGCAGCCCCCATAGACAGTCAGCAGCAGCTGGAGCAGCCAGCCGAACTAGTCCGAAATGTGTCGGAAGGCACCAGCAGCATTGCCGTTGATGATATTGGTCTCATTGCAGATCAAACAGAAGCAAACACTGCTGCAACTCTTCCAACCCAGCAGCCTGCTGCAGTACAAAGAAATGAGTCAGGAGAGAGCAGCGGAGTGAGCAGCATAGCAGTGGAAGAGATTGGGTCGATAGCGGAGGAGTCACAACCACAGACCGTTTTACCCACTTATGTGTCAGCAGCAGACCCCATAGACAGTCAGCAGCAGCTGGAGCAGCCAGCCGAACTAGTCCGAAATGTGTCGGAAGGCACCGGCAGCATTGCCGTTGATGATATTGGTCTCACTGCAGATCAAGCAGAAGCAAAGACCTCTGCAACTCTTTCAACCCAGCAGCCTTCCGCAGTACAAAGAAATGAGTCAGGAGAGAGCAGCGGGGCGAGCAGCATAGCAGTGGAAGAGATTGGGTTGATAGCAGAGGAGAGGGAACCACAGGCTGCTTTGCCTACTTATGGGTCAGCCGCAGCCCCCATAGACAGTCAGCAGCAGCTGGAGCAGCCAGCCAAACTAGACGGAAATGTATCGGAAGGCTCTAGCATTGCTGCAGATCAAACAGAAGCAAACACTGCTGCAACTCTTCCAACCCAGCAGCCTGCTGCAGTACAAAGAAATGAGTCAGGAGAGAGCAGCGGGGCGAGCAGCATAGCAGTGGAAGAGATTGGGTTGATAGCAGAGGAGAGGGAACCACTGGCTACTTTTCCTACTTATGGGTCAGCCGCAGCCCCCATAGACAGTCAGCAGCAGCTGGAGCAGCCAGCCGAACTAGTCCGAAATGTGTCGGAAGGCACCGGCAGCATTGCCGTTGATGATATTGGTCTCATTGCAGATCAAGCAGAAGCAAAGACTCCTGCAACTCTTTCAACCCAGCAGCCTGCTGCACTGCAAAGAAACGTGTCAGGAGAGAGCAGCGGTGTGAGCAGCATAGCAGTGGAAGAGATTGGGTTGATAGCAGAGGAGACAGAACCAAAGGTTGAGTTTCGAAGCTCTATGTCAGCACTTGCACAGACAGCTCCCAGAAAGTTGTCTGACAGCAGTGGTGATAGCAGCGTTGCTGCTGCTGAACTATCAGCCTTGGCCATCACTCCTCGACAGCCACCGGCTGGAAGTGCTGAAACTTGGCTCCGTGATGGGAGGGGCTGTCCTGGCAAAATAGGTTGCTCATGTTCTTCATTTGGCTGGTTATTTCAAACCGTTTTACATGTTTTTTGTTTGTAAGATTGTTCAAACATGTTCAACCAATGAAATGGGATGACTATACCAAATGATGAGAATATCTTTCGGGGGGGGTACCACCAACTGGCAACTGGTAATGTTGGTTTATTTGTAAGTTCCCTGGCAGAACTGATGACATGTTGTGATGTAAATAGGTGCAGTGTCCTGCTTTTGGCAATTTCACGTCATGTTTCCGTGTGCCCAGTTTCATTTCCCATGCAACCTATACCTGTATCAGCCTGTATCCCTTTACAACTGTTAGGTCGAATTGCTTTGTTGGGATACAGGTAACGAAGGCTGTCTCGAAAACTGAAATATTTAATCATGTTTAATCTTTGATAAAACCATATATAAAACGTTCCCTTGTTTGAAATCATTTTTTGTTGCTCTTTTCTTCTGCTGTAGGAGTTCATAATATAGAAAGGTGCGCCATGATGTCATTACTGATATATCCATGTCGAATTTCAGCAATGTGATTCTCTGGCTGCCCTGGTATAGTGAACATTCAAAACAGATGGCAAATTTGAGCTTGCAGATGCCAAGATGTGCGACCAGTGTGCTTAGGGTACCGCCAACCCAGGATTTAGTGTCTCTGAAAGTGGATAGAATGTGGAAAAAAAAACCCTCAAATGGCCATTCGAATGGGTAAAATAATGGTAAAAAATCAGACAAATGCAACTGGTCGCAGGTCTCTTTTCCCAGAAATCCCAGGATTTCGCGCTGTTTGGACATCGAAAGAAGAATTAGTGGGCAGTCGAATCTTCCCAGTGACTCCCTCACCATTCAGGTGATGCTTTTTTGTTCATTGTCTCCACGCAGATGAACTCAGATGGCATGTCATGGCACTTTCCATTGGGTCTTTCCCAGGCCATATGTATCCATACGTATGTTTTTGTGGTTTTTAGGTCGGCTGGACTCGGGTGAGAAGCTATCTGGATGTTGGTTGCTCACAGCTGTGACGACGATTTTATTTACGATTAGGTGGAAAGAGTTCCAAACAAAACAGCTGCGCTCATTTTGCGTATGATCAGATTGGGGCAAGTTGCCCTCTAAGTCCTTTAGGGCCCTGAACCAAAGCAAACTTGCTTTATTTGCTTATATTTGCCTCGATTATCTATGGTTTAGATACATCGAACTAGTCAGATGGGGTGAATCTAAACCTAACTTTGGTTACTACTAGGTTAATATGGTTTCTGGTAGATATATCAAACTTGATAGGGTGTAAAACTAGTTCGATATATACTATAGACTATACACCATAATTAAATCCCGTCAACCACATCACACTTATGATTTATTGTGGTCATGTATGGTTCATGAGCCACGCGAGATAGCTATGTTGATTTATAAATCCAATAACTATGGTTATTATGTATATAATGATAAAATGTTTATGACACTTGTAACTAGCTTAGTTACCAAACCTCATTGTGACACCAAAAAAGCACATGGGATATATGGATATAAGATAACTATATATATATATAGTTTATAAACACCATGAACTATACTTATTTTCGTATCATGAACCATCGTGTCTGGCCCCACGGCTTGGTCCTCGGCCAAGGACGCCCCGCAAACTTCGCTGTCTCCGCCGACTTCAGCTCAACGGCCACAACCAGGTGAGAGTCGGCAGGTTGAGAGATCGGGAATGGGTCAAAAATTCTATAGACAAAGGGGACCACAGATTGACTTGTCCATTTTTGTACCACCTAAGTATTGGGGGACCAATTTTGATTCATATCCGTATGAATAATTACAGTTGTGGCCCGTTTCACGGTTAGAACTGGCAAAGAAATGCCCGTTTAAGTGATATTTTTCACCAACCAGTTGCAGGAGTCATTTCATCTCATTTAAAACTGTTAAGGGCTATAACTTGAAATATTGGATTTATAGGATATCGGGACATATGGTGATATAATGGGGATATCATAGAGCTAGAGGTGACAATTGAATAAAACATAAATGGTTTTTTTAACCATGGGGTCAAGCCACTGAGTTGTCGTGGTTAATGACGTCATAGTTATAAGATGTTTTAAGCCATTTATAAATGGGATAAGCCATGAATTGGGGACGAATCCATGGGATGATCCTCCACTTGGCGAATTTCTGGGATATCTCGGATGTGCTGAGCCGATGATTTTTGATATGGGATGATAACCAGGATATTTTTTTTAATGGAAAATTCCTTGATGAAGTATTGGATTATATATATATATAGATATATTTATATATATATATATACATAATATGGGATGTTTAGATATGTGTTTAGATAACTTGTTATGATCATTCCATAATAATGGATATAACATGGATATAGTGAATACCCTCTGGCTATTTAGCAGTTCGCCATTATAGATGACCCATAGAAATAGATGGTTTACCTATTTAAAATGGTGGATCTTTCGATGGCTATGTTAAATAACCAGATGGTAATAACGGACAATAGTGGATGTTTGGCCTTCTCTTAGCCAGAAATCGACTTAAGAATATGTTTCATTTATATGTGGGGATCCTTAAGCAAATCCAAGTTGTACTTGACATGTGACCTTTCCCCCAGAAGCTGAGAGATAACTTCCATAATTGTATCTATACTATGTATACATATACCCGACCTAAGTCCAAGTGCACCAGCAAGTATCAGCGTCAGACATGCTTTTCCCGTTAAACAGGCTACTTGATGCTACTTGCGCGGTGAATATCCCCAGTTCGGCGAGATCCCAAGTTGTGTTGATGTTGATGAATGTCCCGTTTTTGAGATGTTCATGATGGCAATATCCATGTTGAGTAGCTAAAAAAGCTGAAAGAAAAAGTGGCAAATCCATGCAAATCCTAATTCCAGATAGCTAAAATTCATACTTTTTGTTGGTGAGATCCCCAAAGTTTGGTTCGTTAGATGCCAATGTTGGTTAAGTCTGTCTTTCGTTGTGGTTGGTTACTATCCCGAGTTTGCTTGATTATACCCCAAGTTGAACCAGATTTTTGTTTGATTACTGTATTATCCCAATTTTGATTCTTCCAGCCGTTGGACCATGAAATCCTTGTGTTTTTTTTTCCGGCATGTGTTTCAGGTACAGACTCAAGTTCCGAGTACGATAGCTCCGAGTACGAAAGCTACGAGGAGCCGCCCAGAAATGTGGGGCGATTTTTTTTCGGAGCCAACAAGATGTGTGTTTTTTCACATGGGCAAAATGAATGCAAATGACCCGTGGTTAGCATTTTCATGGGGATCATGTTTTCAAAAAATGTCGGGTGATAAAAACAGTCCCGAATGGTCAACGAGTAGCTTCGGAATCGGAGAATCTGGTTGCTGAGGCTTGTTGCTGAGGATGTGAATCTCTATTTTCTGAAGTGGCCATAGCCACAGGATGATCTTCGGTCAGTTGACTGGTGGGTATAACATGGTATGACTATGTATGAAATGTGAACCTCCAAAAGTTGGAGTATAACCCCTACAACTATGGTTATGCAAGCCACTGATTACTGGAACTGCGCTTCCAAGTCGTATTCCCACGTTCCTTTTTGTTCAGCCCGAGTTGCAGGAAAGGAAGAATCTGTACAACAAAAACTTCAACATGATTGCGCAAACATTTGAATGAACTTTTTTTGGAAGAGAAAACCTGTCGAACAGATACACATACATATTGACAGAAAGTGGGAAGCCAACTTGCCCATTTTGGTATCTCCAAACTCCAAACACCCGGTTTCGCATCATTTCAATTCATAAATCAGCTGTAACAGGGGATGAAGAAACAGCTTCCCTTCGTGAGGAATCAGAAGACGAGGCCTTTTGCGAGTCGAGAAATTTTCGTTGGGGGATGGTTGATTTAGTGATGTCTGATGTGATGTCTGTGGTTTGTTTGGCCAGACTTTCATGATTCATGGTTGTGTTGTGTGTTGTGTTCACTTCGTGATTCGTGTGTGTGTGTGTTTTGCTGGGATATGCTGGGATAAACATAAAAATCAGCGTGAAGAAATCCGCCCACAGGCTCTTTCTTTTCAGTTCAACCTCACGTCCAAGTTCCATTTGGCTTTGTCTTGTTGGTAAAACCAGCCAATTTTGATTGGTTTTCGCTGCTAAACTGACCATAAATTGGCGGCGCATATCCTCCCTTTTCAGACACACCCATCTATTTTCAAGCTCTTTCCTTCACCAAGTATCATGGAGTCAAGGTACTAACAGGTCGACGGGTAGGAGGAAACTCTGCAATTCGCAGGGTTTCAGGGTACTAACAATGCATGGCTATCGCTCTGGGGCCAACAAGTGGTACATAGTTCCCTTCTTGTCCAGTATTTTTTTTTGATCTTTGTGGCATAAGATACATGCAGATAAGGACCTACTGTATCTTTTGAACATGATAGATTTGTTTGAGTTATTATTCAAGGACCCAGCGTTCTGAGCAGAACACCCCCAACATGATTTATCACCACGAAATTTGATAACCCCCCACATGACCCATCGCGGATTCATTTCACCAACATCAAGCATAGACTGCGAAGCCTCCAAAGTAAACAAAACGGCTTTTTAAATCCATCCAACTTTTAAACACAATTCAGCCATATTCAGCCTAGTTTCAAGAAAGTTACCTGGTCGTACTGTGAGCCACTTTGTATGGGTACGTGAGCCACTTAGTGACACAGGTTAGTCACGCTGGTTAGTAAGTCCGATTTTTGTGTATTTTTGGTGTGTTTGATTGCTTGGAAGTGTAGTTCCAGTGAACTAAGTGGATAAATTTCACCATAGTTACAGTGGTTGTATCCCAATTTATGCTTTAGTTCACTATGGTTATAGCCTATATAACCATAAAAATAACCTCAACGGCACCCCCAAGTGCAGTGGTATGGGATTACCTCCAGAAAGCCGCGCCATCCTTCCATTCTGTTGTCCCGTTAGTAAGCAGGCAGCCGAAGGCGGGCTCCGGGGTTACATCGGGATTACATGGGAACATGGAGGGTTTACGAAGTCATGGGTTACCCCCAAATCATCCAGTCGTCATGGATGATCATTTTAGTACTCCCCGAAACTTCAGAAACTCCGATACATAGCTACCCCCCACGAAAATATGTTTGACAAATCCTACTAAGAGAGTGAAGATTGTTTCTACCTCTTTTTTTTTGGGGGGGTTACGACCAATAATCGTTACGGGGGTTTCAGCATGTTTCAGCAACCAGCTGGCTGGGACGACGGTGGATCCCCTAAGAAACGCCCTGTTTTTCCTTGGTGGTTGATGAAGTTTCAAATGTGTTTTACTGATCAAAACTGCTTGGTGGTTTCAAAGATGCTTGGTGGCACAAAAAACTACAATTTCACTAGGGTTTATGGTACTTAATAGTTACATAGGGGTTATAAACCAAATATATACTCAGGGTTTCAAACATGAATTATAACCCCATTGACGAACTCCATCACTTGAAAAAGATGGTTATTGCACCACCCAGAAAATAGTGTCATCTTTTTGGAGGCATGGCTCAACCACCACCTCATATATCTGAAGTGTCAGCATGAGCAAAACATGAACTTGACAGCGGCAACATCCCGATTCGAACATATCTCCGTTGTACGTGATCTAAATGTATGGCAAAAGTCTGATGTTTCTACAAGCTGCTTGCCGGTCAGCAGCCAGCGGTTTTTCAGCGATGAGGGGAGCCGGCTGGAGAGTCGGATGCCCGACATGTTCCGCAAAGAGATGGATATCCCAAAATGGCGATGATCAAACATAGGATTCTTGGGTGCAATATTTTGAGACAAAGCCATTTCAGTGTTTTATCCAGGAACACGTAATATTTCTCAAAAGAAGTGTATTCTCCCAACATCCCGTTGAACAACAGCATTTAACCACACAGTCGGCGGAAGTTGTCGGCGCAAGAAATCCATGTTTTCAACGCATGGTGCCCCGGATGTCCTGTCAGGAAGGGATGCAGAAATTGTTGTTGCAAATATGGCGCTGCCGACGACGTTTGGGGCAGCAACATGGGCTACGACGAAGACCCCATACTCAAGTGTAACTATGTGGTTTCCATATCATGGTGTATGTGGTTGAATCTTTTACAAATGCCTTGGGCATGTATCATCATGTCTATATACACCAGACGGAGTAATAGAAACTATGTACTCCATGTATGGTATATTTACCTACATTTGGTTGATTTTTAGGGCACATGTTGGTAAATATTCCATACATGGAGCATATGGGTATAGTAAAATAGCCTTGATGAGTTTGATTCGGTTTTCTTGTGGCTTGATGCTTTTGCCCATGTTTGTTGCTGGCAACCTTAGTGTAGTAGGTCACTCCCAGCGATGTGTTGCTTTTAACTGCTTTTTAAGCCCATGACTAGTTCGTTGTCCCCCTAGTCAACCAAACGTTAACCACATTATATATATATATATATATATTTTTTATATTATATTACATCTATGAAAAAAACTAAATATGTATAATATAAAATATATATATATATTAATATATTATATTCATATATATATATATATTACCTTGTTGGGGGCCTCACCTTGCCAGGATTCAACAGAGCCCGCAACCCAGAGAAAACCGCACGCAACCGCTCTTCAAAGCGGTGGATGGTTCGAAATCCTGCACCGATGGTTGGTTTATCCCATTAGCCTCTGATAAATCAATGGGAGATCTCCAGGATCCAACAGATTGGAGGTACGTAAACGTACCATATGTAAACGGCCATATGAATTGAGGGTATATCCCCTGAAATGGAATGGCCTAAAAAATAGGCCAAACATATATGGTAGGTACCTCCAATTTAGGTTCCTGAAATGGCCATTGAGTAAACGTCTTGACATAACGAAATGGAACATCACAATGTTTAAAATCACCATTTTTAATATGTGTTTTTTTCGACTGGGCCATTTTCAAGTTCGCGAACTGTTTGTTTACCAGAGGGTATAAGGTTTCAACCATCCGTTTGGTGGTGCAGGATATCGCAACCATCCACAGTCTGGCTATTAGATGCGGGCATAGATCTGTTCATAGCTATTTGAATGATATTTGTTATATTTATTTGAATGACCTCTGATTATGGCTATTAACTGGGAAACAATATATCATTAAGCATTGGGTGTACCTATAAAGCTAATTATATATTATTTCCAGAATCCATATGTCCCCATCCAGATATTTTCTTCGGGACAAACCCTCTGAGATCATCTCAGATCTGAGGTCAATGGCTCGAACAACTCGACCCATTGATACTGAATAGAAATCGAGATACGGTGATGATCAAAAAAATATCAAAAAATATAATAGTGTGTTATTATTATAATTATAATGTATATATATATTGATTTATCATTACATTCTCCCTAAAATGAATTGGATATACTCGCTTATAGCGAACTCACCCCTCCCGACACATTCTTGCGTTTAATTGGGGGGGGACTTCCTGGGAAAGTCGCCCCAGATTGCGTTTAGTTGCTGTGGATCGATTGTATAAGATAGAAAATGATGCTTTGGTGAATTTGTTTTTGGTCATGCCTAGCTTATTTATGTGACCGTCGAGCAAATCCAGTTACGTATTTATATATGTTTATATGTCGGATTTGTTACTAGGCTATTGTTGGGCTGATGCTGGGCTGTTACTAAATGGTTGCCGGATATTACCATGGGCAACGTACAAAATGCTGCTGAGCTGCTACTAGATTGCTTCTAGATTCTTGCTAGAGATTTGCTGTCGGGCTGGTGGTAAATTGCTGCTAAAATTGAGGGGTTTCTAATTTATTTTTTTTAAGAAAAGCAGAATTTGGCCACATAAAATAATTGCAAAAATATTGAATTGAATTATAAATTAAATTCCTATATTTTTTTAAAAATATTTTGAAATAAGAATGGTTTTTAAAAAAAATATTTATAATAATTTGAATATTTGAATATAATATTTTTTAAAAAAATAATATATCTAAATTATATATATATATATTTAATTTTTGATATTATAATATATTATTTTAATAATATTTTTTTATAATTTAATTTTATTATGATAATTTATATATTTATTTATATTAAATATAAATAATGATAGAAAAATAATGAAAAAAAAAAAAA
>CAMXCT020004223.1:1244716-1248269 GCA_947184155.2 Cladocopium goreaui | reverse complement strand
TGCAGAGCCAGGTCAAGTTCAATAGGGTTCGGAAAAAATTCCGGTAAAGGTTTGGAAGGTTTCGGCGCGGAGCTAGGTTTCGTTTAGGTGGTCTGGGAAATTTTGGTGCAGAGCCAGGACAAATTCACTAGGATTCCGGGAAAATTTCCGGAGAATAATTAGGAGGCAGGCCTTGGTGTAGAGCCAGGTCAGGTTCAATAGGGTTCTAGAAAAGGTTCCGGAGGTCTGGAAGGTTTGGCTTGGAATTTATATATTAATTAATTAAAATTAGAATTAAAATTATTTATTATCTAATATAATTAATCTTATAACAAATTCAAAATTTATTTTCCTATATTAAAAAAATATCAAAAAATCATAATAAAAACATAATATTTATTAAATATCTTAAGGCCTTTGTGCCCAGGAGCCACTGGGAAGCGGCGCAAGAATGGCGGAGTCAAATTCACGAAAGGAATTGTGCAGAGGCAACCACGTTCTTACATCTTCAAATTTGACCGCTTGTGAAATAGATCCATTAAGAACTTGCTAAATTAAGGGACCCTCGACCGAATAATTGTACATATATACTGACATACATGGGGCCTTTCCGATAAGAAATTGAGCGACCCTGGCCATCGGCAACCAACATTCTTATATAACGCTCGCACTGTATTTTATCAATATGTTTGTATCTAGATCTATTTTTTGCCTAAATCTCAATCTATCTATTGTATTTGTATGTATGTGGATATATGTCTCCATTTGTGTATCTGTTTGTTTCTTGATTGTCTATCTGTCTGTCTGCATCTCTTTCTCTCGCTCTTCCCTCTTTTTTCTCTATCCATGTTTCTATATTTGTTTTGCTTCACTCCACTTCTTCCCCCAGCCATCATTTCCCACTCTGTTGACTTTGTTGGATAACAATCCTACAGCGGGTGCCTAAGGTGTTAAGTGATGTCTGCCCCTTAGCTATCCCCTACTTGTGCCAATCACGGCCGGAGTGGCGAGGATGTTGTTATTAACGAGAAAAAACATGATTGTTGTTTATTGTCGCATCAATACATATAGAATTAATATTATCCATATATCCTGTTCATAAATTAATGTTGGATAACAAAATACTTGATTTAGATTTAATATCTTTTGTCACCAAATATTCTCTGAATATCTGGATTTCATAAAGTTGATCCGATGGTATTGAATGGGTAAAATTGAATTGGCTTCCGAAGGGTGCTGCCTAGCATCACCCCTCGAAAGCATCGTGACATATCGTGGCTACCCGAGAGGATCGCAGTGACACATTCGGACTACCTTTTAAGTCATGGGTTGGTCCAAAAGAAATATATGTTTTTTGTGGGTAAAACAACAATAAACCATCCCCAGTCATCACCATAAATAGTGGTAATATGAAGCAAAATATTGGTGGTTTATTGTTGTTTTACCAACATTAGCCCAAAATTGCCATTTATGTCAACACAATAGAATTTTGTGATGATAAGCGCCTGGAATTAGGCGGGCATGTTCAGAAAAAAACATATCATTGCCCCTGAAAACAAAGTAGACAGTCTGGATTCTCATGCCAAACATACATGTGGGTAAATTATCATATTTCACTAACCTGAATAGTTCGGCCATTTGGGGATAATTTACCAAGATCAATGAACAAACAGTCATGGATTTTTTCAAACCACCACCATGAGAATTCATCATGGGCTACTTGCAGGATCCCTACCAATTGGTTCATAAGCCTAGTGATCGTCAGTCCCCAATTTGGTTATCGACTGGGTGACCGATGGTTGGAGTCCTATCATACGAGGAGAATTGGATGATCCTTCGAGTATAATCCCCATGAATATCCCCCTGTTCCCATGTTCAAACACGCCCATCATTTATATCAAGTTGGTTGTATATCCCATTATAGCGTCATAAATTGCCATTATATCTCCACGATATCCTTATTGTCCTTATTATATCCTCAATTTTCAGAGACACCAATAAAATCCAATAAACTAACATAACTATGGAAAAAAAAACAATTATAATTATAGCTGGATGAGTTTCACATATTAAAAAGCTATTTTCCATAGCTATGTCAGTTTACCCCAGGGTAAAGTAGACAACATCTCCATTTCTTGCTGTGTAAGACCCCAATCAGCTGATGATCATCTTGCGAATCGTCCCCCCAAAAATAGGCCTTATATATGGTAGGTACCTCCAATTTGGGTTCCTGGAATGGCTATTGAGCTCATGACATCTTCAGCGGTCACCGTGGACTCCGAGGTGCTCACTTGGCCAGTCACATCGTGTCGTTTTGGTGATCTCAACTGGATGGTGCACCACTTCACATTTTCCGCCTGCTGCATCAAATCAATTTGTCACCAATGTTACTCATGTAAAAATTCAATCTACTGTAACAAAAAAGTAAGGGGTTAAAAATTTCGGTTCAATCTAATTTTCAGTATGAGATACTCAATTGAAAACAAGAAACCTGATAGATGTTGATTCCTCATGCTTTCCAAATTTGGATCAATGATATTTACCCATAGACCCCGCCATGTCGGCAGATTGACAGCACCACTTGGATGTCCCACTTAGGTCCTTAGGTGGTTTCCAACCCATATAGAACCAATAACCACATTTTTGTTTTGCCATGCTTCTTACCCATGGTTGTTGTGCCAATGAATTACACAGCGACCCAAAACCTCGAAACTCTGAAATCGGCTAGGGATACCTCTACCATCATTCCATTGTCTTCCAATTTCTCCAATTTCTCCGTCTCTCCTTTTTGGTGGTTATATAGTTATATATATATGTGTATACATATATTTTTACATATATATATATATATACATACAATATGTATTCGACAGGCGCACATACATATCCATCAGTCTTCCGTCTTGATTCTCGCCATCTTTGTTTCTGGAAACTAGACCTGTGACCATTTCAAATTGCTAATCTAAGGTATCATGCAAAAAAAAAATAACAAGTCAATCTTAACCAATTGCAAAAAAATGTTTCCCGGTGAATCAACTATAAATGGCCATTTTCAATAGTGTTTTTAAATGTTTACCAGAGGGTATGGCACCGTTGATCCAGTGACATCTGCTGCCGGCATCCAAGCGTCACCTTCGGAGACGCCAAGACCCCGGCACGGCCGGTGGGCTGATGGTGTCTGATACGGTGG
The DNA here is from genome assembly GCA_947184155.2 of Cladocopium goreaui. Taxonomy (NCBI): domain Eukaryota; class Dinophyceae; order Suessiales; family Symbiodiniaceae; genus Cladocopium; species Cladocopium goreaui. The sequence goes on along the minus strand of CAMXCT020004223.1, from coordinate 1,245,100 downwards.
ATGGTCCGGATGGTTGCGAAATCCTGCACCACCAAACGGATGGTTGAAACATGTTGGAAACCCTAGAAATAATGGGAGAATCCATCTATCAACTGGTGCAGGATTTCGCAATCAGAGTATGGAGATGGGTCAAGTCATCTTGTACCCCTTCTGTTCACATCAAAATAACTGGTTGCTATGGATGTTCATCCCCTAAAAATGTTATTTATAGGTATTGATGCATAGCCATATAACGAGGTAGATAAGTGATGATAAGGGAGGGGCTTATAGACTACAACAAGTTGTAATTTGCAAGGGAACCACCTTGTAACATCTTGGAACCAACTTCCGCAGGCAGGATGGGTTAAACATAGGACTCTCCATGTACGTTTCAGCCATATGCCC